>OZ026627.1:36463232-36502232 GCA_964020975.1 Hermodice carunculata
ACTAAAAATAATATATCTTCTGCACTCTATAGTCTTTTGAGAAATAATCATTTTTTTTAAGCTTTTTCCCCTGATATCTTCTGGTGTATTTATTATTTCCTTTTTTTCTATGCAGAAATACACAGCAATTTCAGATATGTAAATCATTTAAAATTCCATTTAGGGTAACAAGATTGAAATGACTTTTTTTTAAAAATAAGTATTTTTTGCCATAAATTTTTCACAAAAATGCTACATCTGCATGAGAATGATTTCAAGATTTCTTGGATCACTATTTTCATGACGTCAATTTTCTTTTCTTTTACTGCCTTTTTTTTGAAGAGGGGTCACCATACATAACTGGACACAAATGTAAGAACAACTTTTCCTACTTAGAATGGAATTTACTTGTAAGTTTTACGGAATGAACTGTATGTCCAGTTGTACTCGGCCACTCTGTTTATATCAAGAAATGCAGGTAGTTTCCGTACATTCTGACACAAAATAAAAAGCTATTACCCACCTTATATCTAATTTGTATGTTCTGTCCACAACAATGCCTCCTGTTTCTGTCCACTACAGCTATATTCCATTCTCCATCAACTCAGACCTGAAGCTCTCACTGCAACTCTACAACATAAAGAAATACCAGCTGATTGAGACATCATGTTAGAATGTACATGCCTAGTAAACAGCCTCATTCTGATGATTTCAATATTGTTATGCTGTGAGCAGTTATCATAATTGCTACATGACTATTTGGCTCCCTCATGGAGATTCATAACACATCATACCATTGGTCTAGCCTGTAAAGGAACGTAAGCTCACAGTTGTGGGCAGCCAGCGCAGCGCAGGGCAAACACGTGCTTTCATGTCTTTTTGGTGCCAAGTGACCTGGCCGATTCATGTCACATGATCAAGGAAGGATGTGGGCTTCCCAGAAGTGCTTGTAAAAATCTGCCAGTAATTACTTCAAGACTTTTATCAAAGGTCCGTAGCCGTGGTTTTCTTGTTATTGGAGTCACCCCAAACATCCTTAGCCATCTGTCAGACTTGTCAACCAGAAAATCGGATCGGGGCAGGGAAGTTTGCGGTCTCATTCAAAACTGTGGATACAGACTCAATTACTGACCCCCCTGCTGGGGTTATGTTCACACTTAAAATTAAGTGAAGCTGAACCTGTTACAAGTGCCAGGAATAACTGCTCCCGAGATACCCAGACCGGCAGATTAGTACCGTGATTGTAAATATTTGCAATGAAACCCCAGGATGCCTTATGATGAAAAACCTGTTTGTGACATATTATTCTAGGAAGGTGTATATTGCCTGTTCTTATTTATACAGGGTAAAGGGTGTACAGTGCCTGTACTTATATACATATGGTAAAAGGTGTACAGTGCCTGTACTTATATATACAGGGTAAAAGGTGTACAGTGCCTGTACTTATATATACAGGGTAAAAGGTGTATAGTGCCTGTACTGCTATATACAGGGTAAACGGTGTACAGTGCCTGTACTTATATATACAGGGTAGAAGGTGTACAGTGCATGTAATTATATATACAGGGTAAAAGATGTACAGTGCCTGTACTTATATATACAGGGTAAAAGGTGTACAGTGCCTGTACTTATATACACAGGGTAAAAGGTGTACAGTGCCTGTACTTATATATACAGGGTAAAGGGTGTACAGTGCCTGTACTTATATATACAGGGTAAAGGGTGTACAGTGCCTGTACTTATATACACAGGGTAAAAGGTGTACAGTGCCTGTACTTATATATACAGGGTAAAAGGTGTACAGTGCCTGTACTTATATATACAGGGTAAAGGGTGTACAGTGCCTGTACTTATATATATACAGGGTAAAAGGTGTACAGTGCCTGTACTTATATATATACAGGGTAAAAGGTGTACAGTGCTTGTACTTATATATATACAGGGTAAAAGGTGTACAGTGCCTGTACTTATATATACAGGGTAAAAGGTGTACAGTGCCTGTACTTTTATATATATATATATATGGTATACATGTAAATGATTTGTGTATTTTACATATTAAACTAAAAATTTATTTCAGTATTTTAGACATACACATACATCATAACAAACTTGTGTACAGATACTTATTCATCACGTTTTTGTTTTCACAGGTTTTGTGCCATCAGCAAAATAAGCAAAAATACATACACAACAAAATTTTGTGAATTTACAGTAAATATCTGTGGAAACAAAGTCAGATTGTGGAATTTGTGACTGTGGGATGGAATTGTCACCTCTTCACAATACCTTTTACGGATCTAAGAAATATATTAACCCTTTCCCCTTTGAATTACAACTGAGTCAACAGCTTTCCTTGACATGGGTAGGCCATTAAGTGCTACACCCGAGTCAACAGCTTTCCTTGGCATTACTTGGGCTTCAAGTGCCCAGCCCATGCCAAGGAAAGCTGTTGAACAGGGGCATCTTAATATTGATAGGCCTCACCTACAATTCTCAGTCAGCCTGTTTTTAATTATTGTTGAAATTAGTCTGAAACAGGCAAGCAGATGTCATATGACCACCAGCCAGTTTTGGCCAGTTTAAGGGGCAAGGGTTAACTTTAATATTGAGGGAAACCCCAGACAGACCAAAAGGGAATCTCATAAAAACAGACATGCAACTGACACATATGAGGCAGCAGAGGATTAGGCCTAAACAGAGGACTAGTAAATGGGTAGTGGGGCTGTGTGGGGGCAGAAGGGCTGTGTGGGGCTGTGTGGGGGCAGAGGGGCTGTGTGGGGACAGAGGGGCTGTATGGGGGCAGAACGGCTGTGTGGGGACAGAGGGGCTGTGTGGGGGCAGAAGGGCTTTGTGGGGACAGAGGGGCTGTGTTGGGGCAGAAGGGCTGTGTGGGGGGCAGAAGGGTTGTGTGATGGCAGAAGGGCTGTGTGGGGACAGAGGGGCTGTGTGGAGGCAGAGGGGCTGTGTGGGGACAGAGGGGCTGTGTGGGGACAGAAGGTCTGTGTGGGGGCAGAAGGGCTGTGTGGGGACAGAGGGGCTGTGTGGGGGCAGAGGGGCTTTGTGGGGGCAGAGGGGCTGTGTGGGGGCAGAGGGGCTGTGTGGGGACAGAGGGGCTGTGTGGGGACAGAAGAAAGAAAGACTTGATCATTATGTTTTCCCTGAGGTTTTAACAGTTTAAGAAAAAGCAGAACCTCCAGCCAGGGCTGACGTGTTTTAATGGGTTTTGGCTCAAAGTATTGGATCTAGATGGGAAATCGTAGAGTTAATTAAAACGTGACCAGGCTAGATCAGAAAAGCCTGGCTCCATTACCAAGAGGAAGTGATAAGGAAGGGGGATTACTGGACTGACTACACAACATCCTGTACCACAGAGGACAGAGTCACACTCCCACAGAAAACGTACCCAACTTCTGTAAAGTTGGGACCCTTGTAATATGACTTTCTGAACTGAAGCGTGTCTGAGCCAATGGAAAGTGTCAAGTCCAGATCATCATTCGCACAAACAAAAATTGTGTTGCTCGTGAACATGCCTGTTTTAAAAAGTCCTGAGAGCATTGGTAGCGACAAGGACATGACGAGGGGTTACATGTGTGGGTGGTCAGGGCCACTTTCGGAGCCTACTGCCACCATCTCTACTGATCACTGCCAGTGACAGGTGTCCCAGTCTTTCTTTCATGCCATCATGTGGCCATCTCTTGGAAAGAAAATCGGTTAAACATGTATAAATATTTACATGAAGTGCAGTATACAACTTGTTTCAAGTCCTAATAAGTAGGACTATGATGGCTGAATTTTTCATGCAAAAAAGTGACAAACCTACCCCAAGATTTAGAACATGTGACCAGAAATCATTGACGCTGGTCAACAGTGTATCAGCACACATTTAGAATGCATAGGCTCCAAGTCTCCCGAAAAATCATGAGATTGCCCAATTTTTAGCATTTTTGCCAAAGTGTCCTGATCTTCTAATTTAAAAAAGTCTCTCTTAATTTTTCCAAAGTTTAAGAAGAAAAAAGAAAACAACAGTGTTTTAGTGGCAGCAAAGCAAACTGCCCGCTTCAGGTCACATCAACACTTGTACGCGCGGTCAACTTGTGTAGAAGAGCTGTATAGCACTTGACCCGTTATGCAACAAAGGTGACACTGCCAAGACAGCAACTGACACTTACAACAGAGCTTGCCAGGAAGCTAGGGTGCTGAGAGATCTTTAGGGAACTGTGAAAATATATATGATGTGACATATTCCAAATGGGAAAAACCCCTTGAATCTTAATTATTTTATGTTATCAATTGTGCATCGACACACTTTCAAAAGGTGTTTGAGGGGACTGAGAAAGATATGGTGGACGACCTGCTGACGGCTGCAATAAGTTTGACCCAAACACATAATCATAAAACTTTTAGATACATTGAGGAACAGTTGATACCAAATGATTACATTGGTACTGCAAATAGTAGCTTACAAGATAAGATCCGGTTCATCGTGCAAAACTAATTATCGTACATATTATTGCATCAATCCCACCTTTAGCCTCCATGACATGTATACTAATACTCTGAAGGTGGATCGTTTCACACCTGAATATTGCTTCATTGCATGGTCTAAGATGCGCCTTCAGTTGCATCATCTGAGAACAGAGACAGGTCTCTGGGCTCTCCTCTCTCGGGAGGAGCGTTTGTGTCAGTGTGCACAGGTCCAGGATGAGAAGCATGTGATACAGCTCTGCTCTCTTGTACAACACATTAGAGACAGGTTTGGTGGACCAATTACCTTCCCTAATGTGCTCAATGAAGAAAAAGTGCATTTTCGTGATAACATGTACAGTGAGAAACACATGAAGAAGAAGACTTACAAAAGGGTGTCATCCAGAAATATTTGTCAGATTTTTGTGATACATGTAACTTGTAAGGAGTAAACTGTAGTGCTCTATTTACTGTCTTAATTAGATTCTTGTTGAACTGAGTCTGAATATATTAGTTGTGAGTGATAGTGTTGACTGATTTTAGCAGATATAATTAATACCAAATGCCAAAGAACAGAAAAAAATGTGACTACACTGACAGAAACATGTGAACTGCATCATGATACGTACAAGGATTGTGATAACTGGCAATAATTTCAGGGAATCAACTCACAGGTTTCACTGATTAGTGACAGTAAAGAAACATCATTTTGTTGTAGATATGCACTGATTTTTGTCCATTTTCTATGAGGAAAAAGGTCCTTTTGACAGGCCTGAAATGGTCCTGAAATGGCTCAGAATGGAGCAAATAAAGCACAGATTTCAAAGGATAGCTTTGTGCCTTCCACGCTCACATAAAACAAAAATCTCCCTGTTTTTGACTATTCATGATGGGGCATTTCCCTATTTTTTCTTACCCCTGCTTAGAGCCTCTGAGAGTGGTCTGGTCTGGCATCATCAGACTTTTACTGCATGTCAACCATGCATCCCTGAGAATTCAGACACATGCAAATCACGCATCATTCATGTGAAGTTAAACATTGCATTGAATGCTGCAGTAAAAAAAAAAGGTGTTTTCCTCTGCAAACCTTGATCATGTTTGAATTATCACTACCAAAGGACGGAAGCAAAAATGGACTCGGATAGCTTTTAGGGCACACAGGTAAAACCTTGCCTGTGAAGCAGGCCTTCTGCTCCCCAATCTGCTGATTTCTCCAGCCATAGAAACAATTAAAGTTGAATCTGTTTCGCAGGCAAAGGTACAACCCGGATTTTGTAACAGAATGTTTAACATTGTTTGCATATCATCCATTCACCTGCTTTGTTACGTACCTTCTGGCTATACTAGTTTACTGTAACCTGGAATTTGACAGAATTTGACATTCCTAATTTCAACCACTGAAAAACATTTTGTGGCCAAAAGCAGCAATATAAAGCTCTTTTTCCTCTGGAAATCACAAAATGTCACTGTCCCTATTGCTAGCTATGTCCAGGGAACCCTTTAGGCTTGTCCCCTACCTCTCCCATCAGGAAAAAAAAAATAATTGCCTGGATTTCTTCGAAGAGCAAAGAGATGGTTGCTTGCAGCAAAACAATCACAAATTACACAGCTCAGTATGTCAGGTTAGCACAGCAGGCAAATTCTGATCATAAACCTACCTTTTGTGATTGAGTATTAAAATAGACAGATATCAGAGAAAAAAGCTTCACATGTCATCCAAAATAGACAAAGAAACCTACCTATAGGTGGCATTTATATACTGTTAAGGTAAGTCGCTGCCTATAGCCAGGGCAGGTCCAAACAAGTGGTCCAACCTCTATCATTGGGGCTGGATGTAATCAAGGATCTTAATTAACGTAGACCTCACACAAATCTCAAGGCACCTGTGCTAATAAATCTGTGATCAGCTGTCATAATCTCTTGTCCCACCCACTGCCAATAGTAAGCCGCCTCCTCTTTTACAGATATAGGTGATAGGGAACCGTGAACAAACTTGTATCAAATGATGAATCCTGAAGGGATACTCAGATAAAGTGACATCATCAGACTTCAAAGACGTAATTTATCACATGTACGGAGAATGAGAAGGACAGCCCTGGGATTTAGCAAGGGTACTTGGTTCCCATCCCCTCAGAAGAACACTTGTTCACACATATCTTCTTTGATGATGAAAATTGCCTTCCTTTTTTTTTCTTCTTTTGTAAAATTGAAATGCTGTTAGGACTGCTTTTTCAGTTTTCCTGATAAGACTTTTGACCAACTAAGCTGGATTTTCTACCCTGAAGAACACATTTATCACAAACACCATCAAGCAGACCTTACATCACGCTACCTACAATGATCTTCTGTCTTATCTGGCAGACTGTGTGTGTCAATTACATCACAGAGTAACATGCCAAGTCTTACTCTATGGTTATATTTAACACTTTGGATGCTACTCATGACAAGAGTCACACTTATGTGAATTATTATAACAATTCCATCTTCAACTTCCTCATCCAAAGGCCTGTCATTCAAGTACAGCATGCTCAGTCTAAATTCGATGGTTCTGGAGATGGTAATGGGACCAGGGGAGGGGGGCAAGAGCCCTGAATATCCAATGATCCAAACATTTTAACTCAAAAAAGAAACAAAAATCCTTTATGAAATTGCAAGAAATCCTAAAATATTCTAAAATTTCAGTTATCTTTAAATCCTAAAATAGAAGAAACATCCAATAATCCACATTTTGAAGTAAAAACAATCCAAAAGCGCCAAAAATCCAATGATCCTAAAACCCTAACAAGGCCCCAGGAATGGCCTAGGTCAACAGTTTTCCTTTGTATATTTTGGGAATAACTATTGAGCACCCTTTTGGGGGGGGGGGGCCAAAGGGGGTTTTCAGCACTGGCATACGGAGCATTTTTCTTTATTATACTTGCATTCTGGAAGCCTCTTTATTTTCTGTATTTCATACCAGCCATTACTCTAAAATTTCTTATTCACCAGACCTTCTTCTAGGTCAAAATTATTACTTGTACCAGCATACCGGGTTACTCACATACCCCACCCGCTTCTTTATGGGTTAAAGATAGCAGTAATTACATATCATGTGACATGTGATTGATGCATTTTGCATTTGTTATTTTACAAATATATAACTAAACTTTTTTTTGCTGTAAAATCAATTTACTCCAATACAAACTTTAAAATTTCAGGAGTTTATGAAAAGATTGACTGATCACGTAATATGAAAGCATGCACCATAAACATCTGACAGATCAGTTTTCCACCCATCATTCAGCAAACTTCTTGGCTCCTTGGTTAACCTTAAGACTTCAATTAACTTTTTCAGTGCTGAAAAAACAGATTTTCTTTCTGACAGCTCTCTTCAAGCAACAATCTTCCGATGCAATTTAAGACAGAAACAAAGATTTTTTTGACAGAGCTGTGTAAAATTTGTAGACCTGACCTCAATGCACCCTAATATATACAAGGTGCGAACTTTTGCTAAATATTTCTGCCAAAAACCTTTATTAGAAAATAAAACAAGCAAACAAACAAAAAACTGACTTTGTCATCCTTTTCATCAAGAGATGGTTAATGGAGAAGTAACTGTGAATTCACCTTTAATATTTAGCTGTATTTTTTACTTTTGATTATTTTGCATACGGCACAAAAGCATGCAACTTAACACGCCTTGAAACATTTGGTTTTGACGTGGAATAGATAGAAATGGGTGAAACAGAAAGCAAGCCTGAATGGTGACATTAAAACTTCAGTCTGAAATGCACAACCCACGAAAATTTATACACCTGAAGATAAGAACAGTTGCAGTATAAGGGGAGAAGTGTGTATGTGTGAGAGGATGCTGGGTGGTCAGAGGCAATTGTACCTGCTGTTATAAGGCCACATCTCAGCTATACTCCACATTACACAACAGCAGGGCTGCTTGGATGGCCGACCATCTGTGCACAGCAGGCCACACGATGAGCCAGGCTGATGGAGGGATGGCGGTTAGGGGACTCTGATAACTCACTGAGTTACCAGGATTCTGATAACTCCCTGAGTTACGTTCGGGCTGATAGAATCTCACTGATGGGGTCTGCAGGATTAGCTATTTTAACAGGATTTATTATGTAAACCAGGTACTCATGTCTACAGGAATTTGCTTCACTCTTGCTAATAACTGCATGAATCGTTTGTGTTGGTTGGACCTATGACCCATGACCTAGGAGTATGACCCTCAGGAGCGTTTTATTCTCTTTCATATTTACTGGTGCTGACCTGGCCTTTGGGTCAAAGCCAGTCAAAACTGCTCAGGACAGCAGCCAACTTCACAGATCAGCCACTGACCTTGACCTTTGGGTCAAGGTCAGTCATAATTTTTGTCAATTTTGGTCCTGTAGACTGCACAGAAGCAGAACTCAGCAAAAATTTCAAGTTTCTTTTCTCAGATGACCTCAAACTTGCATACAACTTACCAACTTCAAAAAAAAAAAGACAAAACAAAAAAACTGTGACCTTCAAAGTGGATTCAATGTCTCACACACAAAGTAATTTCCAGCTAAACCAAATAATGAACGCAATGGTGTGATGTTAAAGTATGATACTAATTTTTCATTGAAATGTGACGCAACTGAAACACTGTCATCCAGACACCAACTTTGACAGAACTGTCCTATGCCCATGCAAACAAAACTGTTAGCTTCATTTGAGCTAGCACTGGTACCATGTTTTAACTTGCTGCAGCCAGAATCTTGATTGAGGTCACAGTTTTCCTCTGTGTGGGTTGGGAACAATGAACAAAACTAGTTTCAACTTGAAATTAAGATAAAAACATTGAACCAGAAGACAATTAACATCCAAGCATATTTGGTCAACTTGAGCAGGAAAATGTTAAACAATTACAATATTATCGACTCCGTTTTTTTGTATATGGGATGACAGAATCATGTAAAAGATCCTTGTTTTGAAAAATCACAGGTAAGTTTCCAAGTAAACACGGAGTATGCAAGTGCCATTTGAGACCAGGTATCCCTGCTGTTACGACTGTCTAACCTGACACTTGTATGTTCACAAGTTGATTGTAGGCCTTATAATATACCAGTTGTGAGTCAGGGTGGGTGTGAACGGGAGAAACTGTTATGGCTTCCAGCCAAATTTCATATTTTGTATGTTTTTCCTCACCTCGCAAGCCACATCAACGTTCACCTGTGGCTTCAGGTCTGTTGGTTACCTATCATTACCATGGTTACTGACTCATACTCTCGAGATTGAGAGATTTAACACAGATGTATCAACATATAACTTTTTCCAATTAAAAATGCCTCTCTCTCTCTCTCCCTCCCTCTCTCTTTCACATGCACTCACTCACTCACTCTCTCACTCACTCACTCACTCACTCACTGCCATACAAGTACTGCATGGAAAGCCACTGATAGAGTCCTCAGAGGGTGAAACTTGATTATGTCATAATCCTCCCTTGGCATCATGGGAACAAGATGGAGGGGAGTGACATGTGGTTTTACTTCACAGAGGTTGGTCATCCTGACATCCTGGAGAGTTTTAACCCTGAGGAGCCAATGGTAGATAAATATGCATGAAACTTCTTCGCATTAAAAAGATCAGAAAGCTGCTAATACTGTACATGCTGTCATTTTCTTTTTTGCGTTACCCTTTCCTTGTCCCAATAAATATTTATGAATAATTTCCAACAAAACTGTTTTTCCATCAACATATAATTTTTGGCCTAAAATGAAATAAAGCAGACAGTAAGTTATACACAGGCACTTTTGAGTAATTAACAAGCAACAGATTCTGTTGAAAAACAAGAGGCCCAAGGGCCTAATGCTCTGCTCACCACCATCACCAAAATATCATTTTCTGAATGTTTTCAATCCACAGCCTTGAAAAATTAATCCTGGTCATCCATACTATGCAATATTCATATTCTACATGATGCACATTTGTGGCACATTTGGTATCATTCCCCTTATTCTTTATCAAAATACTGAATTACGTGTTCTTTTCTTAAGTGCTTAATGACCTTGAAAAATAGGTCAAGGTCACACAATCATTGGGTGATGGTGACCCAAAAAGTAGGTCACAAGGTACAGTTTTGCATACAATGTACTCAAATGCAATTTTGACCTGCAGTCTCAGCTCTTTGCCATTGATGTCCACGCTACACCACACCATTACAAAATCACCTCTTCCAACTTAACAGATCTTAACTTCAATTTTTAGATTCAAATTCCTCCTGAAAAAAACTTTCATTCAAATACCAATATCTCCAGTCTCAGCTAGGTCTAAATTTCCGAAATATAATGGTCACAACAACCTTAAGATCCCTTCTTCCAGAAGTGACTCCTGGTTGCCATAAAAATAGGTCAAGGTCACAGAATGATGAACTTAGCTGGTTGATATTCATGGCAAATTTCATGAATGTCAGTTGAATACATTTGGAGATACATGTCTGTGCAACACAAGCTTTTGGATGGATGGATGGATGGATGGATGGATGGATGGATGGATGGATGGACCATGCAGGGACAGACAAGAGCAAGTCTGAATGCTCTCCCCAAAGGTCAAGAGCACAAAAATACAAAAGGGATCATTCAATTAACTGCTAGCAGACATCAAATCTCCCCTAACTCTTCATTTCTGAGGCCAGAACATATGCCGGTAATTTTCCATTTGCTCAGGCAGACTGGCCACAAAGGTTTTAGATTCAGATATTTCTCCCCCCCCCCCCCCCCCCCAAAAAAAAAAACAAAAAACTTTCATTCAAGTACTAACGTCTCCAGCGTCAATTAGATCCACCTTTCCGAAATATAATGGTACCAACACTGTAAGACCCCTCTTTTCCAAAAGTGACCCATCGTGACCTTAAAAATAGGTTAAGGTCATTGAATGATGAACTTAACCAAGCCTTGAATGAGATGCTTCTACAGTACAAGTTTCATAAAAGTAGCTTAAGTTAATCAAAAGTTATTGTGTCCACAAAGATAAATGTATGTTGACCCTGGGTGACCTTGAAAATGAGTTAAGGTGGCTGAAGGTCACAGAAGGTGAAAAACCCAATGAGATGCTTCTTTAGTAAAAGTTTAATGATAGAAGCTCAATTTGTTCAGAAGTTGCTGCATTCTCATGCGTAATGGACAGATGGACAAAGGAAGGACGGACACATGCACAGACATGACAGAGACAATACCCTAAGGGCCGATAAGGCTGAGGAGGTGAAAAAAATGTGAACAAGACTTTCACAATGTCAGTATGATACAAACATGTGAACGATAATGTCCCCTGTTCACACTGCCTCTGCCAATCACTCTGCACCTTCACCTCTGTGGCAGAAAAACTGTCTTGCCACTTCGTCTGAAACTTGTTCAAGCAGCTCTCATACATGGAAATGATTAAAAGAAAATGTGACCACTTTCTCCCCTCGCTTCCTTTTCAGAATTTTCAGCTGCTTTGCAGTGTCAAGCAATTTCAAGTGACTATAAATCAGGAACTTTTGCCATTTAAGGACAGCTGCTCTTCTGAAGCTGCCCAAACACTTCAATGGGGACAGCACTCCCGGGACCCCACAGTTGAACCCTTTCTGCGTCATAGAAGTATGCAGTCAATATCGATCTCCTCTGTACAGGTTGGGTGCATTTGCCAAGGAGAGCTATTGACCTGGGCATACACAAGGATAGGCTTTATGTACAATTCTCAGAAGAAAAAAGAAATTATTTGACACGAAATTAGAGTAAAAACATTGAAGCACATGACAATTCACATCTGAGCATTCAGTGGCAATTCCAGCTGATTTTACTTGTGTATTTCACCTGCACTTGCGATGGAGATTCCATATTCAAATTCCTCAGAAAGAGAGCTTGCAATCAAGTACCAACATGTATGGTCTACATTCAGGGGTTTTCGCATTGCCTGAAAAAACAGGCAGAATGACTTGCCAGGCAATGCAAAATGCAGACCATAGCCTTCACTACTGTTACCATGGTAACGAAAGAGCCAGATCAGAACACAGGGACAGGTCTGGACAATCTTATACTTAAGATATTATGATCGCAGGACTCAGCTGATATTTTCAAGAAAAAAAGTTCATTACTTTTATTGTACCTTCTGGTCAAATCCCATACTAAATCCCGACCATGTCAAAATGTCACTTGGCACCTCATTTTCATTTTCCTTTCCAGTCTTGACAACTTAATAAAATCTGCAACGTACCTAATCCCCTTGCCTGCTTAGCTGACTCTAAAGCCATTTTTTACATGTGACTTACTTGCTTACTTTTGTAAGGGTAAGGTTGAGTCAATTGAGCTTACATTGATGCAGGCCGCACGGAAAGCTGTTGAATTGGAGTTGTCTGTCATGATAGCACTTGAATACATGCAATAGTGAGCTGACGACTGGGCAAGTAGCTGTGGATGGTAGGAGGCAAGTTCCACTACTTTCAATGCTCTGTGCAGCGTGTCAGGAACTGTTGAACAGAACGATAGTGCTCTGTTCATATACTCCATGAAACTACCGTGGTTTCTATGTGAAGCAAATGCGTGTGTTTATGTAGAACAGTAGCCCCATGTCCATATCTTTCTTGACATGGCGTGATTTCAAAAAGATCTCTTTTTAAATTGGCCTGGCTTTCAGAATAAAGAAATACAAACACTATTGAATACAATAGTGTTTAGTGTTGGATTCATGGAGTCATGAAGTGGAGACCGCACACGGGAAACATGCCGTGGAAGCACGTGGACTTCATACGTATCCACTATCATGCACTTTGTCAACCTCAGAAACTTTATTTCATGACTCGATTTTGTTTTGACAATGGATTATCTTATATGGACTCCCATGATAGTCTCTTATTAATAAAAGTACCGAAAATGGACTGTTTCAACTCCAGTGGAACCTGTCATGAAAGACCACCCCCTAGGGATGACCAAATGGGGTTTGAACTCAAGGCTGGTGGTCTCTCATCGGAGGTATAAAGAAGATGAAAAGTACTACACAAAATATCCCAAAAGGTTGTCTTTCACGGCAATTGGTCTCCCATTGGAGCAGTCTCTTACGGCACATATTGCTGTACAGTGGTCCATGTCTTTAGAGACTACTCAAGTAAGAGAACACCTGTTTTGAGAGACCACTTTCGGGTCTGCTCTTGAATTGGTTTCTCAACACAGGGACTACTGTATTGTTTTATATATACTTAAGGGTTATGCATGATTTCCACACATACATGTACACCATATATTTCCAATGTGCATGAATAATATACAGTAGAACGTATGTTCCCAGAATCACACGATTCAGGTACATGTACTGTACATGACTTGCCATGGACAGCTTTCTTGTCGAGTTCATGTTTTCGTACCTGTGATGAAAAACCACCTGCTGTATGTGTCCATTTCAGCTGACAGCAAACAGGACTAGTCAAATACAGCATGTACTAGTCTATTACATTGTTTGCATAGTTTTTGGCCATATTTTCCCTTCCAAATTGCCTGGCAAAATAAAGGTTTCCCATAGCTGGAGTTTTGCAAAATAGCTTCTACGACAGAAATTAATTAATTTATTAATTAATTGATTAATTAAAAAAGTCATGGTCTGAATGAAATAAAGTCCTCTCAGTAGCAAGATACCTTTCAGAAAGTTTTTAAAACTTCTACTTTAAAGAGATATCACAATCTTGTAAAACATTGTGCACCAATTAATCCTTTATGCTACCAAAATAGGAATACATGGACTCATCGGGAATATATGGACTGGACTTGATTGGGGTGTGTATTAAAATAAGCAACATGTTTTCATCCTGAAAGTTACTGACCCCCAGTGGGGGGTTCCTCAAAAACTGAGGGCAACTTCCTGCACCAAAAAAAAAAATTAGAAAAGTGGTTTCTTTCTAAATTATATCCATATGCATATATTTTGAAGTCCATGTTGCTCAGATCATTTTCTACTACATTTGCATGACGCATATAATTGGCTTCTGCAATCGATGCACATGGGTGTTATTTTTCGATCAATCACAATTTCCTGCAATTGCTACCTGGGGACACCTAAATATACTGATCAGTCGGGGTCTGTACATGAGCCCAGAAAAACGGTCATCTGGATGGCAGCTACCTTTCAAAATTGACACTGTTAAGAAACCTGACAGTTTGAACCTGTTGCTCAGAAATTTTTTTGACATAAAGTTGCACCCCTCTAAAAAGAGCATCCATGCTGCACTTGGAACACCCTGTGAAAGGTGACCACGTTACACAGATGACCTGTTTAGTGGGGACAGTACAACAGAAATGTTACTTTCGGCTGGGGAAGGTGGTCTCTGAAGAGGGTGGCATTGTGGTCAGAGAGGCAGTCAATAGAGGTAGCACTGTAACCAGGGTATACCAAACAGGATGAAAAGCATGAGGAGCTGCCCCATGCTGGGGCCTCAATGGTGCCAGGAATTCTGGGATAGTATCGGATGCTATGGACACTGTTGACAGGTGACATAGGTATGCAGGGCGTTTATGTTTTTGACTCCAGTCTGCACATGCTGGACATGGTGACAGGAGATGGGGGGGGGGGGGGGGAGACAGACAGGCAACAGGTGCACCAGAGTCATTCTATTACCATGGTTACAATGACAGCTTGTCCACTCAAATCTCACTGGCTCCCTGGAAATGACAGTCAGATGCTATCTGAAACCATGGCAACATGATTACTCAGGTAAAAGATTCAAGGTAAATGATATGATTTTAAATCTGTAATCAACAGAATAAAATTTCTCACTGTCCACCATAATGTATACTGACACTGGCTAATCTGTACTCGTTATGCAGGAAAATAAATCTGGACTCGAAGAACATTGTGTGGGTGTACTAACCGACTCAAAAGTATTGCAAATCTGGGCTAAAATATCATATGCAAATCTGACTCAGGGGCATCATCAAGCCACCATGCAACAAGCTGATGTATATGCATGGAGGGAACAGCTTCATTTTGCTAAGTGTTTTTATTAACTTCATGAAATTAAATTGCTGATTGCTTGACTTTCCCCTGAAGAGTGAAAAGATGGAGCAACTGAGAAAAGTACCTGTGTGTCATAAAAATGTACAATTTACACATGTGGCAAATGACATCTGGGCTTCCAGTTCATTGGATATCCTTGCCCTGTACAGATAATGAATACTCCCTTTCATTTATTTTATTCATTCATGTATTTTTTTTTAAACAATTTATTTTTGCTCTTAAAGAATCACTGCAAGTAAAGGATATGAATTATGACACATGTCTGTTCCTACAGTTTATTTATCATTTATGTTTGGTAGCAAGGAATTTTCAAAACTGATGTTTGGTGATTCCACACCTACCTCTCAATCGTACACTTTAGGACTCTTATGCATGATAAATATTTAATTCTGTAGACCTATGGTTACCATCTGACACCCTAACAAGAGGCCCATGGGCTTAATGCTCTGCTGACCACCATCATCAATTTCTGAAATGTATTCAATCCATGACCCTGGAAAATAAATCCAACTTAGCCACATTATGCAATACCAAACTTCCACATGATACACATTTGTGGTACATTTGGTGTCACTCGCCTCGTTCTTTATGAAAATACTGAATTAAATGTCCTTTATTTTCACATACTTGATAAGTCCTGAAAATTAAATGGGGCTATCGTAAAAATTGGGGACTGTATCACACTCACAAGCAAAATGTTTACGGTCAGATGATAGGACAGATTGACGGGCCAAAGATGGAAGGACGGACAGACAGAGACATGAGTGATCACATAAGCTATAGGACCTTTGGTCAGCAGAGCTAAAAAGTGTATATTTTCTGAAAGAAAACATAACATCCAATTTGATTCTGGCACTGAATATATGTTAGTATCATTACTGATTTAATTGATTTTTTTTAATTACAAATTCTAAAATTTTGTTTAAAATTTAAAATAATTTAAAAAACAAAAATCAGATTTAGTTTATATTGTCATTGAATGAAAGAACACATAATACTCTCCAAAAGACTGTTATAAATTTTTTAAAAAGGTCTCAGTTCTAATGTTATGGCTGTTTAATTTTTTAAAACATACAATTTAATCTAATTTCAACACCTGCAAATTTTTACATAAAGCCCTGTTCCAAAATTAATAATATATTCTTACTACCAGAAGTGTACTGTTTCATTTCCCATAAGAAAATACATGTAATGTTTCCCATTTTTGGCATTTGCATTATTTTTCTGTCTTTGTAAAAATGGAGGGGGGGGGTAAAATTAAAGTTTTTTTAATTATGCAATTTAAATTAAATTTCTTAACACTTACAGAGATTTCACTATTCTTAATAGCTCAATCCAAATGTATACTTTCGGAAAATATATAGTCTATATGACCTCAAATAATGAGTTTATTGTATATAAGGACTTCTTTGGAGCAAGGTGGTGTTTTCCGTCTTGAGTGCTGTACAAGCGTACCACGTACGCCTTCAACACACCACTGCCACTTGTTATATGCAAAACATACAAAATGACGAAATAAAAACCCACATTGAAAATATGGGTCACCATAGCTAAAGCCTCACCCAAGAAAAAGCTACATACACACAAAGATACAAAGTTTTTTCTGTAGTGTGATATATATGTTTGCTTGCTCAACACTGTTAATCATGTTACCGGGGTCCGTTGGACATACATGCATGCATGTACACATGCCCAGATAGCACAGCTGGGATTTATACAGAAAATAAACAGCAAAAAATATATAACTGAAGCAGGACTCAAGATTACTTCATAAATTACTCCAGACAGGTGTGCATCATTTTTTCCCTCTGAAATGATATTTATCACAGGCAGGGGGCATTGTGTAATACGTCAATAAGTACAGAAACACATTCCATCTCAGTCCCCCACACGCATCAAGGCAGATGATGGACCACATCAATGACTCCCTCCCTGCTCTTGACTTCTCTCAATCCACATTAACTTACAACCATAAAGCATTTATACCATTTGACATGAGAAGGACCAAAATACTCAAAAACTCCCAGAAAAAAACACAATCTGTGAGAGTTATCTGCAGATAATTGTACAATTTGATTAGGTCCTAGGCAAGGTGGTGACAGATCTATCAGGCCAGGGTCGGCGGTTCACATACACTGGGTATATATTCTGGGTGTTTTGCCTCCCTTGAACAGTTGCTTTGCCAGTTTACCTATCCCCTGTGGTTCAAAGGGTGATGGAGATGAAGTATTAGCATATGCCTGCACATGATACAGCCCTGGCTGATTTTAACCCTTTGACATCCAACTGGTTGACATAGTTAACTCCTAACACACAATAGGCAGACATAAAGCCAGTCATCAGATGCTTGCTTTTATATGTGGATGGAGGAAGGTAGACGGAGGGAGGGAATGAAATGGGAAGTAAGGAAAGTGTGGAAGATTGATAGAAAGAGTAAGGTAGTGGATGGAGAAAGAATACAAGAAGGAAGGAGGAAAACCATGATAGGAACAGAGGGGAGAAAAAGAGGGAAGGAACAAAGGCAGGGAGGAAAGATGGGAAGGAAGAAAGGAAAGAAAGATGAGACAAGATAACAAAGGAAGGAAGCAAACGAAGAAGGGAAGGAAGTAAGGATGGAAGGGAAGAAAGGGGGAAAAGAAAGAAAAAGAGAAAAGAAAAGAGATGAAGGGAGGCAAGGAAGCAAGCAAGCTTGCCAAGCAGCCAGCAAGCAAGAAAAATTCTACAGGGCTTAGCCCTGTTTTCCAATTGCTTTTTCAAAATAAAATATTCTTAAATCAAGTTAGCAAAAGCAAGCAGGCTAACAAGGAATACATTTATATCATGATCATATCCACTCATAGCCCTGACCATTATCCATGCTGACAAGTTCTTATGCTGAAGATTGCTTTATTTTCACAAGTGCAAAGTTTAGCAATTTTTTTCAAAGTTGACACATTCAAGTTCTTAAAGTTCACAACTATACCACCAAAAAAAAAAAAAAAATGAAAAAAAACAAAAAAAAAACAAAAAAAACAGAGGAGTTTTCAATAAATGTGTAGTGGTAAGCAGGTCCCTAAAGATTGAGGTGCAAGTATTTTCCCACAAAAATGAAACCCATACTCCATAATTTTGTGGGAATTTTAAATTCGCTAATACATGTACAATTAAACACACACAAAAAAAAAGCAAAAACAAAAATACTATGAAAATACAGCAATGTGCAGGATATGATTTGATTCTCACAGGACAACACAACACATTTTTTTTTTCATATTCTTAATATTAAACAGAGACAGTGGAGAAAATGACAAGAAGTGATTTCCCATGGTGTACCATTCTCTGTGTACGGCTGCCTGGCATTTCAGTCAAGTGTTTTGTTCACTGCAAAAACAAATCTTGAAATAACATGGACATGTGTCTTTCATAAATGTAAACAGACTGTATTCACACCGCTCTCTACAATCCAAGAGACAGATCTGACGGCTCTCTCTATCATTCACTCACTTGCTCTTACGCCTTATAGACAGGAATTTACGCAAGTGTTGAGTCTCGCCCTGGCTGGGCCCTTGAATTGGGATACAGTGGCAAGTTCTCTGCCAATTATTGCATGGCAGAGCAACTCTCCAGTCTGACAAAAACTGTTTCCTCTTATATGCCATACACTCCCCTCACTTCATTTTGCTGTATTATTATTTTTGCGTTTTTGCCCATTTTTTCAATGACTTGAAACCGTGAATATAAAAACACAATGAAATAGCATCTTTCAACACAGGTTTATATAGGAACTGTGCCCAAAATAATGACGTTAAAACTGTAAACTGTAAATTGCTTTAATTTCGCTGTAGTCTTATTTTCGCTTCTTTTGCTGGTGGCACAAAATCATGAAAATAAAACAGTAAAATAGTTATTTTATCCTTGTTTCAATATCAATTACAGTGAAAGCTCAATATAATGACACCATCTGTTCCATATGAAATGTGTCAGATAACTGAATATGTCAGACAAATGAATCAAATAACCCAAAAAATATAGCTTTTCCCATGAAAATTTGTGACATTATATTGAACATGTTGGATATCTGAGTGTTGTTATAATGAGGTTTCACTGTATGTCCAAAACAGTGAAATCAAAATTAAAACACAATCAGAGATTGAGGAGATTGTTAGATCTATGCCCTCCCCCCCCCCCCCCCGGCTCTGTGACCTTGGGATTTGGGTCAAGGTGATCCATCTTCAAACCTGTCCCAGATCTTGTGCAGGATTAAAACCATGTGCAACAAGAAAGGTCCATGTAAAAAACTTTCAACTTGTCGTGTGAAAGCCAAATTCACTAAAATGGCTTTGTGGCGTTGGGAATTGAGTCAAGGTCACCCATCTTGGAACTCGTCTGAGACCCTATGCAGGACTATAAGCATGTGCAAGAAGATGGCCCAAAGCAAAAAAGCTTTTCAAGATATGGTGTGAATCCAAATTTACTAAATCGCTCTGTGACCTTAGGAATTGATTCAAGGTCACCCACCTCCAAACTCATCTGAGACCTTATGTAGGACTGTAATCATCTGTAATTTGACAGGCCTATGTCAAAAACTTTTCAAGTTATTGCGTGAAAATTAAATTCACTAAAACGACTGTGACCTTGGGAATTGGGTCAAGGTCACCCATCTCGCGCAGAAGCTAATAAGCTACTATAATCAAGTGCAATATGAAAGACCTATGTCAGAAATGTTTAGAGTTATCACATGAAAACCACATTCACTAACATGGCTCTGTGGCCTTGGGAATTGGGTCAAGGTCACCCATCTTCGATTTGGCCTTAGACCTTATGCAGGACCAGAATCAAGTGCAACATGAAAGCCCTATGCCAAATACTTTTTGAGCTGTCGTGTAAAAACCACACTCACAGTAAGAGTATCATGATGTAATGTACTCTGCTGACTGGAATATGCTTTTACAGTATTGCAACACATGCACTTTAGTCTGGACAGCTGTATACATGTACAATGGTAGCAAAGTTTGATATGTAATTCATTAAAAAAAAAAATAGAAAAAATTGCACTGCCACCTGGTGGCCAAAATAAGAACTAGGTGACACTATGTGCAATATCAAAGCAACTGGCCGAGTAGTTCTTGAGTTGAAGATTTTTTTTTTATTCAATTAAAAATTTCATAAAGAATTGAAAAATTATTACATCATCATCATCTCCTTTGCAAACTTGGTAGAGGTCCACCTGGGGAACATCCAACACAAAATTAAAACATTCAAAGCACCCCACTGTCTGAGAAGAAGTCAAAATGTAAATACAATAGCCATATATACTATACAGTGGTACTTTAACACTTACCTACAGTCACAAAGCTTGACTTCCCATAACTTCATCAGAAAATTAACATATCCATATCATTTTCACAAACTTTCTTTGTCTAAAGTCAAATTATATTCTGATAAAATTTTAAGCAATTCTGTTCAGCCATTCTGGCGAAGTCAAAAATAGCCTTAACACACAAAAATTCATAAAAAAATAAGAACAAGGTGACCACTAGTTGAACATGTCAGGAAAAAAACTGCAGCACCACCTGGTGGCCAAAATAAGAACTACGTGATCCCAGGTGACCATATGTGGATATCAAAGCATCGGCCAAGGAGTTCTTGAGATGAAAAAATTTGAATTTTTGTTCAAAAAATTAATTAAAAAATTTATAAAAAAAAGAAATATTGCATCATCATCTCCTTCGCAAATTTGGTAGAGGTCCACCTGCAGAACACCCATGTACAAAATCAAAACATTCAATGCAGCAGTTTTTGAGAAGTTGAAAATGTTAAAAGTCTTAAAACAGATGGACAGACAGACAACCTTTTTTAAATATAAGCAAGATGAACACCCTACTTCAAAACCTTTTAGAGTTATCATGTGGAAGCCAAATTAACTAAAATGGCTCTGTGACTTTGGGAATTGGGTCAAGGTCATCCATCTTTGAACTTGTACGAGAGCTGGTGCAGGACAATATGCATGTGGACCATAAAAAGCCTACATCAAAATTGTTTGGAGTTGTCACATGAAAACTGTCAGGATGCACGCACGCATGCATGCACGGACGCAAGCATGGATGCACGGATGCCAGCAAAGAAAAAGTATTTGCAATATGCCCTCTCCTCGTTTGGAAGGGGGGGGGGCATAATTGGTGAAATGTCAAAAATGCCCAAAAAAAAGTGACAATTTATACATGTGAAGAGCAAGCAATTTACAGTAATGATAAATGCCTGAAATGTGAAAACTCTGAAAAAAATTAGACACACGAAAATAAATATATTAAGCATTTGAGTTAACAGGTGAGCATTTTTTTTTATAAAACAGTATATTTGTGCATTTTGTTTTGCACATTGGATTGTTCATACAGGTTTCAACAACTTCTTTGATGCTTTGGAGAGAAAAAACAAACTTTTTTTCCCTATGTTTCTGAGTGGCATATAACATACATTTTCATTTGATATTATAGTACTCCCTGTCACAGGAGACCCCTGTTGTGTGAGATCAGCCTCTAGTGACAGATCACTTTACCGATTCACAAGTCCTAAGCTTTCCATGTGCATCTACTTGTCGTAAGAGACTCTGTCTTTTAAAGCAACTTCGTCCTTACTGTGGGGGTGGTCTCTGGTGACAGGGGCCCCTGAACCGCCTTATAAAACATGTGTTTAAAAAAAATTATCTTTTGCAAATCATGCACAAGTGTAGGTTTCCTTTAGTCCTACAAAGCTTAAACAAATCTGAAATAGTCTCGAAGAAGCACTGTGAACAATTTACAAAAAAAAAAAAAAATAATGATAATACAATGAAAACACACAAACACAAAGACTTGTGAAATATGCCAAGGTCAGTCCCTAACTTTATTAAATTATGAACTCCACCCCATAATAACAGTGCCACACATTTTTGTGGAGTACACAACTGGTAGACATCTCACATACCAACCCCTTCAGGCCCATGCAGAACTTTATACCACCCTGGACTCACCAGATTAGAAGACTGTTGCATCCATGGCAAATGCCTAATCCTCATTAGATCCGATGCTGTATCCATGGTAACCACATACAATCCCTGTCATGTGTGTCTTATTCCGGCCAACTGAGATTGGGCTGAATCACTCAGCACAAATCTACCATCTTCTGTCATAACATTTTTGTGAGAAACCACAAACCTAACACAGCATGTTGCTTCCTCTTTGCTTGTGTTCCCAAACGTAAACACAAACATGCACGTTTTGTGGAAATTCTCCACCTTAAACCTGATGTCATCTGGTTACCAGGCTCATGACCCTTGACCTGGACAAGCTGACCTATGACCTACACATGCTATGCTGACACATAAGATTAGGAAGCTGGAACATTGGAATAATTCATAAGAGGGTGCCTCACGGTGAACGCAAAGATAACAGAACCAGTGTACCATGGGAAGGGGAGGAGGGTTACAAAATCACCGTCAATGACCTCTGACCCAGGAATCCCAGAATGCTGGACAGTGATGCACAGCATTCCTTTGATCAGTGCCCAGGAGAATTGGATACATGTAATTATAAGTGACATGAAGTTTCATTATTATACTGATAACCATGAAAAGTAGGGAAAAAAGGGGATTAAAACTTCCCTACATGCAAGCCACAGCAGATGAAGGGGTGCTATTGGAGAGTGGGCTATCATTGGGACTAGGGGTATGGTATGTAAAATATTTGTCTTCATGAGAATCAGCATGAAATATGAACCACAGAAACAACACAAAGTAGTTCCATTTTAACCTTCTCTCCCCCTGATTTCCTTGGTGTAGGTTGGATGGCTATGCCCTGGCTTGAGATCTCAATAGGTCTCCCCCACCACTCTCCCACAAACTGGTTTTCATTACTAGTAAAATTAATTTAAAAAAAAAAAAAACATCAAAGCAGACATTTTGTCACCAACCGCTTTTGGTCGGTCCACGGCAAAAAGGATTAGTACACTGTATCTACAAGAATGAGAAATCAGAGAAAAATTTCGCACATTGTCATATATAATACACATGGGTAGGAACAGGTCTGAAATTGCAGGAAAAGAAATAAAAATATCATATATCCACGTAAGGGTATAAAGTTTCATTCACAAAAATTTTGCAAAAGTCCTACAAATAAGATAGCAGGGATGTTTCAGGGAATGTTCTCAGACCAGAGATTTTAAGTTAAGATACCTTGATAAATAATAACTTTGTACTTGGTGAAGATTAAGAGGACTCATATGACAAGTCACAGCATCATAGCAACTGATGGATGCAGATCTGCCCCAGTTTTCAAGAAGAAAGCCCTATTTCAGATTGAATTCCAAAACCAAAACTTTCTGCAAGGGGAGCATTCTGTGGCATGCATCATACATACCCCTTAACAGCCATGCAAACTGCTGCAAGGTCACTTACCTCTGGGGTTTTTTTTGTTTTGTTTTGTTTTGTTTTTTGTTTTTTTCCGTTTATTTCACTGATTGCACAAAACCTTGAAAGTAAAAACACAATGAAAAAGTATTTCAAGATAGATCAAAAAATGAGAAATGTGGACAAAAGACTGCAAAAATCAGGTACAGTGGTACCTCTTTTGAGAGACCGCCCCTACAGTGGGTCAAAATGTGGTCTCTCAAAACAGGTGGTCTTTCATTAGAGGTACAACAACATGGAAAAGATAGCGCAGTGTTCGGAGAGAGCGGTCTTAAAAAGATATGCAGACTCTCATTAGAGGGGTCTCTCAAGAGAGGTACCACTGTAAATAATACCTGAAATGTCAGAAAATGTTAAAATCTACACAGGTCAAATTAAGCACACTCACGGGCAGAACTGTACGAAATTTTGTAAATATATACTGGTGAAAATACGTACACTGGTGGAGATCTGTTGCTTCTGCCATGCTGCCAGCAGTCATGGCTTGATGACAGCTGTAGCCACAAAGCCCACTATCCACAGACTGTGTGTACGTCTTTCTGTCACCATGTCTGTCTGTCCGTCCACACTTTTGGGCAATGAGGAAAAAGATGACAAGATCACAGGTCCCTTATCTAAATATATCGCCTTGTGATTGCATGTTTATATTTTAACCCCTTGCCACTCAAATCACCCACAAAAGAGCCACAATGCGCACTGCCCTGAGCTTTCCATTTTTGCTTAAATTTCGCTTCACAAGAAAACATTTGTGGTGAAAAGTGTTGACAAAATCTCTTAAGACAGCATTTCCTAGGTCAACAGCTTTCCTCAGTGCATGTTGAGCATGATCAGACCTAAGAAAGTGATTCACTGAGTTTCATTCTAACCAGGCAATAGTTAATAGCAACTTTTTAACAATTTGAAGAATCTTTGGTTCTACTGAAACTGGCATAAAGACTACACTTATTGGTCTGACAAATGTTAACGCTGTTAACATATGACAAATTAACTGTCCACACCTTCCCACAATACATCTGCGATCCTGATTTGAGTATATTAATCACATGGTATCTAAGTTTTAATGGTGACCTGGATCATCTCTCCCCCTAATGTTAAGCATTATCTGTTACCGGTCTTATATTGAAGGAATTAATGCACAAGATGGATAAACTATCAAGATCAAGACAGATCTGTGATTGGCGTGGGGAATAATCTCTCCTTTGGGCAACAAATGAAGGTCTTACCAGGTGTATTACATGCTGAGCCCAGCAGCTGTGCTTTGCAAGTATGCTTTACTTCCAAAAATGAAATGAAAAACCACTGTAGTATACTGAACAAGTACATTAAATTTCCACCCAGATCCCTAGCCATCAACAGGAAAAAGTGACAATTAGCTACCGTGAGTGGGAGAGGGGGTGGAAAACCTCAGGCATTGCTCACATTTATTGAGATTTATGGGAATATAAAGCTTATTCCGAACACATGTACAACTACCACTTATATCAAGCTCAGTGTGTCTGGAGAATGTGAATGGATTTTTAAACAGTTAACTGTACCCAAATTGCTACAAATAGTTTGGCAAGAGTAATATATTTTCTCATGTTTCATACAGGGATATGCCTCAAAATACAGGTACTTTCTTGTTGAATGACATGGGGCAAATGAGTACCGCAGCTAATATGAATGTCCTGAATTTACAAGTATATTAAAGCAATTAATTTCCTAACAATACTTCATTTTTTCGATGTTTTCCAATATTAAGTTCTCCCTTTCAGAGTTTCCTAGACTCTGTTTATAATATATTATTTTGTTTATTTTTCTTTATTATCATTTTTTTCAATTTCTTTCTGTACTCAAAGCAGGAGTAGGAATTAAAACATCCCAGTCTTAAGTACATAAGTAGCCTCAACACAAATCCACACCCTACTGTAAAAAATTTACAAAATGAGTTTAAATGTCTTGTTTCTATATGTCAGCTCAATCAATTCAACATGTACCCAATTTGTGACCCTGTCGAATTTAAACAAGGCTACTAAGGGTATTTCTCATGCATTATCGTCAAATGCCCCCCCCCCCCAACTGTGTTTACTGTAATTTTGGAATGAAATTTATCATTATAATTTTTCTAATTATTCATGAATTATAATTGCAATTTCTGTCAAAAATGATGCCTAGAGTGGTTTTTATTTTGTTCCTGATCTGTGATAACATGAGCTTCTTAGGGGCTTTCTTTAATACCACAGCCAACTTTCAATTTTTTTTTTTTTTTCCCCATAGGTTTTTGCTTTTTGTAAAATGTTACTTTAGATTATGCCTGACTTTCTGGACAACCACAGACGGTTATCACTTCTGACAACTTCTTTGTCCAGGCCACCAAACTATGCAGAAGCTCTCTCCTATCGGGTGTCCCAGAATGACCCGCGAACACACACAATTACACGAGCACTATATAAACACTCTGGCCTTTCGGTAGCAATCTCACCCATGGCTGTCACATACACCAGATACATTTTCTTTCTGATCTATTCTTTCACCAACTTTGATACAATATCCCTTATCTTCTATCTCCCACTGGGTGCGACCTCACTCATTGTCATCATACGGAACAAACTCATTTCCTTTCCAATCTATTCTACCCAATATTTTGATACTTTATCCCAAATCTATTGCCTTTAATTACCAATAAAATTTTTCATGTCATGTCAACGTGCTCCAGATAATAAATCTCCCAGTATCATTCCCATGCAGGCTTTTTTTCCCATAGAAAATTCTTACTATAACGTGTTAATTTATCTGAATAAACGTTTTTCAATGTGCACACTTCTTACATCAATAACCATAAACTGAGAGTATCATTTTTCACCATAATATGAGGTAATATATCTGAAAGTGTAAGTCTTGGCAAGGGCTAGAGAAGCAAGATAAAAACCGACATTTTTGCTCTAATCTGGAGCTCATCAGGGAATGACAGTAACGCCCATTGTGGCTTATATACCAGGGGATAACAAAGCTGCCTGGCCACTGGAAACTGTCATGGTCACATGTAAAATGCATTGTTACGCGTGGAACAGAGGTGACACATCTGAAGGGTCTCCAAAAATGCACAAAAAACGACTGATACACATATTTCATATCACTGTGTCCAATTAATGAAACACGACATTTTCAAGTGTTCTGTAACTTTCCTTCGTTTTAATTCTTTCACTGCCCAATTTTGAGTCAACAGCTTTTCTCAGCACGCATTGTGCCAAATGTGTGCCGAGAAAAGCTGTTGACCTGGGATCTTCCCTCTGGAACTATTGGCATACTGGTACTTGAATGAAATGTCTTTTTACGAGGTATACAAATCTGGGACCCTTATAATAATTGAGACCTGGTTGATTTAAGCAGATCGACTTTAGTCACGTGTGGAACTGAAAGAGTTAAAAGCATCTGCCTATACAATGGAACCTGCCTCCAGAGACCAGTCCAATGACAGACCACCTTTCTTGAAAGACCACCTTCCAACATTCTTTGCTTTCTACTCTTCATGCTACCTTTGTGCTTCATATGAGAGACCACCTGTCCACAGAAGCCATGATTTAGTCCTTGCTAGGGGTGGACCTTGAAGACAGGTTTCACTGTATAAACACAGTATTGGTACGGAATCTGTCTGTGTTTCAACACTGTGAAAACCTCAAATGTATCTTTTTGGCACCAACAACACAACGTATATTTCCCCTCTGTACTTGGCATTTAAGTGGCTCCTACTTTGAAGACTGTTTCCCACAGACAGCAAGACCACCTCTTTTTGAGACCACTAATCTGTGGAACTTGGTTCTATTTTCTGCATTTTTCAGAACATCTGCAACATACGGCCACTTTTCATTTGCAAACAGGGCAGTCTTAAATAGAGGTAATCAGTGTTGCCAACCTGCCAAACTTAAAATCCGGGCGATAAAAAGTAAAATTAAGGGAGACTGATAAATTAATATGAAATATAGAAGGGTAATATTGATGAAATTCTGGGGGGTGACTCAAAATTTTTGTCAAAAATCCACACTTTTTTAAGAATTTTCAGCATAAATTTTCGTGAGTCTCTTGGGAAAAATTCGGGAGGGTTGGCAACACTGGGTAATACTGTACTTGCAGTACCATACATACTCCATATATACATACTGTGATTGCATTTGTGCACCCCACCCCACCCACCCCCAAAAAAAGAAAACAAAGAAAACTAAATCATGCCCCCCCCCCCCCAAAAAAAAAATAAAAACACGCCTTCTCCTCCTCCCCTCACAAAAAAAAAAAGAAACAAACAAACAAAAAGAAGACTAACAAAAAAAAGATACAAACAAATTAAAACAAAAACATGTCCCTGGAAAAAATAAATGAAAAAGACACCAGAGGCATGATAGTATAATGACATACTGCTGAAGAATCTGACCAAAAAAGTAAGACTGCAGGGACCCACTCACATAAAATTTAATGTTTCCCAGCTCCATTTGACAACGATCACACCCACCACGAAATACACAGAAAAACACTTCTGCACAGAGAAACTGGAAGTCATAAGCTGAACTTTGGAGTGAGATTTGTAAAACATTAGGCTCATTATTCCTGGGTAACTGAGGTGGGTTCCCCGTATAAGCAAAGCAGACATAAAACCTTACCTTGTCAATCAAGCAAGAACTGGCTAGTTGAGTGAAAATTGTCCAGGCCTTGTCGGAACAGATGTCATGGGATCTGGCACATGATCATGTGATCATCTTAGCCCCGCCCACATGTGTAATTGCTAACTTGTTCTACACTGTGTTGTAGGAGACATTCAAGTGGTTTCTGCACTGCCTGGGTCCCTCATTCTGCAACTGCCCTTGCCACCACCTACACCCTGACTTGCCAGGCAATGCAAAAACCACTGCGTTCAGACACTACGCATGTTGGTATTTGATTGAAAGCTCTTACTGTGATGAATTTAACTATGCTATCCATATCTTAAATTGACAAAAATACATACCATTGTCTTTAGACACTAGGCATGTTGGTACTTGATTGAAAGCTCTGTCTATAAAGAATTCAACTATGCAATTCTTATCTTAAATCAACGTAAATACGTGTATATGCAGCAGCAAAATCAACAACTGGCAGAGATTGCCTTAACCTGGTTAGGCAAACATCATGAAATAGACACCCAGAGTCTGATCATTCCAGATAGACATTGTTGTTTGTCTAAAGTGCCTTACTCTTGGTGTCAAGTTCAACTTAAATAGTTTGATGCAGGAATTTTATCTGTCTGATGTTCCCTGCTTGTTTGTTCAGTGCTGGAATCTTAATGTAATTGCTGTGAGGTGGAAATAAACTATGACAAAAATTTATGCCTGCAAGTTCTCTCTGATAGCCGGTACCACACAAGTATGATTTTTACAACTCCTGAGAGGAACTCAATGACACAATGCGCTGGAGTGTCACTGAAAGTGATTGAGGCTTAGAAAATTGGCACGAAATGCATGAAAGAGCTATTTCTACACCAGCCTAAGTGTACCAATGCTTCTCCTCAGACCACACACATGCTCACAGACATTTACATGTATCGTCTTAATGTGTTGCACCGCAAGTTTTCGACAAGTTAGGTGAGGGCTGTTCAAAAACTTACAGTAAAATGGCAAAAACCAGGTTCTTGAGAAAGCTACAGATAAACTTTTAGCTCAGAAGTAACTTGGCCAATTTCAGCTCAAATGACTTGTCAGCCACTTTATAGGCCAATGTTTGCCCTCTCCATCCTTCCTGAACTTATGGTCCTTGCTCAAAAACCACTTGCTGAATTTTCTTCATACCCATATGAGTTGTAGCTCGGGTGAGTTTTAGTTCATGTATGTTTACTAGATGGTGCTCCATTCATTTCACGTTCTTTAGGCCATCCATATATTATGAAAATATACAAAGACATTCTCTGAAATCACCTGCTTCAAAATCAAACAGGAACAAACCTGTGGACCCTTAAATCTTAACCTGGCTACCAGGTGGGGCTATAAATTAAAACATGAATATTAAGTATTTTGTGTGCTTTACTACATGCAATTCCAACTTCAAAAACCTCAGTTGTCTGTTTCCTGTTTTGCATCATGACAAGGGCGGGCCTTTTTAAATTTCTGCTCCAGTTGTTCATATATTTTTTTTTTCACTTTTAGATTTTGTCCTAATACTTTCCTTAGAATCATATGTTTATGGTTCAAAATAGTTCAAAACTGACCATTTTACAACTTTATTTTTTCAAAACATTGTTGAGTAGCACCCCCGACCACCCAGTGAACTAAAATATTTTTTACAATCCTGGATCTCTCCTTAAGGTGTATTGAGGTCAGAATCCACCAGGTCAGTTGTTCATGGGTGATTACATCATGTATGCATCCTCAAACTAGGGAGCCTAAACTACTGCTATATCTTTCCACTTTGCTTATGTCTCCACTTCAAACAAACTTCCATTCTAAAAATTTGCACACTGGACTCAATTTTGTGCTAATTTTACAAGTACTTGAAGCACTAAAAAAAGCATATTGTATTAAATATCAATATGTAGTATTTCATTGCATGAAATTAAAGTGTGCAATATTTTCCTAATTTAAGAACAAATGCGCTTGCATGAAATTCCTCAGGCACAAAAAATACCTACATCAACTGTGTTATGTTCTCTACAGCTTAATGGCTTGCCAACCTGTGGGGGGCTTTTCATTTCATTTATATAGTATCTGCTGGGCCGCATCCAGGATAGTACTACACTGTACTACAACGGAATCCAAAGAAAATAAGCCTGTTTCCAACATAGTAATGTCATTAGGGTGAAATGTTGACATAACAATTACAAACAAAGATCACAAGGATACTTTGTTTTTCCGATTTCAGACCTATTTCCCTTCATGCACCACTGCCTTTGAAGTATCCGTCTGGGATGGCATTTAACTGAACATTCGGACACACAACATACTTCTTCATTTCTCGAGTTTTCATTGTGACTTCAAACCTTACATATTGACATGTACAGCTTCATTTCTTACAATTACAATACATTACATCTGCCCAGTGTTCAGGCTAAAAAAAACATTTGCCAGCAGTCTGTAGCTTTCATTTGTTCCACAGCAAATGCTTAAGAGCTTTTCACTATATTGAACTCTGGCACAGTATTTATAAACAACACTACAGTGGCCTTAAGTTAATGGACAAAAGCAAAAGAAGGATTTGTGTACTGGAGCAATAAACTGACCCTGAGTGGGCTGCCTTTCCTATCTGCATTCTGTAAGTCAAGGATCAGACAGACAGCCAACTTGTAAATCTACCTCCATTTTAACGGATCTTCCTGGGGGGTGGGTACATGCAGGTAAACACTGAGTTACACTGGGGGAAAGTCTATGAAAATATGCTTAGAAATTAGAAACACATTGTTATGTAACCAGCTTGCTTCAAAATAAATATTGATCAATACAGCTGCAAACAATTCTCCTATCTTCTTAATGCCCCGTCCACCTGTAAATAAATACATCTTAAACGTGTGGTGCATATTATGGGATGTATCCAATATGGGGTAACAAATGAGCACATTTGGCAGGAAGCCATATTTTCAACAGTGATAATGAGGCCCCTTGCGGAAATATTCCACAAGATGGAGCTATACTTTCAGGGTAAGTTTACGCACAGGCCGGTCATTAAGATAACCAAACACAAACACCTTACAATGTAATTGAAGTGCACTTTAAGACAACAGGAATGCATTACCCTACAGGAAGAACTACATGGGAAGGGGGGAGGGGGTCAGGATGGACAAAACTATAAATAGATTTCATTTAGCAGGTACAATGAAACCTCATTACAACGACATTCAGATATCCAGCAAATTCACTTAAAACAATACATGTTTTGAGGGAAATTTAATTCAAATTCTCCTCCCACATCCTGCAGGGAACAGATGATGTTATCATAATGGGGTTTCACTGCACTTAAAACTTCACAAAGTAGTCATTTTACAGTTTCACTCATTTTTAATTTTGAAACTTTGCCATTACATGCACATGTACATAGAAATGGAATATTCAGCAGTTTTAAATTTTGCGTTTGTTGGCCACCATTAAAATTAAATACCACATCATGCATGGTCACCATACAGGCCCATATATAGATGTACGGAGGTCCCTCTTTAGAGTGACCACCGCTCTGACAGGCATAAGTATGGTCACATGAAACAGGTGGTCTCTCCCTGAAGGTCAAATAATATTATAAAGAAGCAGACGGGAACCCGTCAATTACAGTCTTGTCTCCTTCCTAGTCTGCACAGTACTGAGCCAACAGCTTTCCTTCGCGTGGTTTGGGCATAATATAGCCAACCCTACACCAAGACATGCTGTTGACCTGTGGCCGTACTCTCAAAGAATTTAATCTGATCCTGACTTTAATCCTAAAATATAAAATCAATGTGCCTTTAGGTATTGAACTATGGCATTGTTGGTTCAATGTTTGACCAAAACTTCCAGGATTAACTAATCTTTGTTCTTGGCTGTAATACGAACTTTGGGATTAAAGATTCCATTTTATAAATTAATTTAAATTTGACCTGAATTTAATCCTGGAGCCAAAGATTAAATGCTGGGTTAAACTAAGATTAATTTTATAAAATGGAATTGTTAATCATTAACTTCATACCACAGCCAAGATCATAGATTGGATGATCCTCAAAATTTTGGTCAAACATTAAGCCAAGGGTTAAGCAGTTTAGGCCCCAAAGAATATTAATTTTGATTTTAGGTATAAATTCAGGATCAGATTAAACTCTTCTTAACTGCAGCCACAAAGGTATACTACCAGCATCAGAACAGGTCTTATCTACAATTCTTATCAAAAATATTTTCCATTGACAACAAAAAAAAAAAATTAAATACACCTACAAAGATTGCGGCAGGCAAGTGCAAGGCTCTAATTTGGCATTTTTGGTTACAGTAGGCCAAACTTTCTACAGACTTAACTCTTTCAATGCCAATAAAGTTGACCTACTAGTCAACTACTCTGAATTGTCATTAAGATTCGTATTCCTCGTAAAAAGACCTTTCATTCAAGTACCAGCATCCATATACTTCCAGAGAAAAGCTGTTGACTCAGTCCAAAATTTGGCACTTAGAGAGTTAAAACATTCACAAGCCTACTTCAATTTTTCAATAGCTTCTAAACCCAAGCACTTACATAAAAAGTTTAATAACCAGGTAATAATCTGCACTAGCCTAAAAACCCACACTTCTGCCAGAGCTTGGCTGGTACTGGTGCTAATTTCAAACCTGACAACTACTTACATCTGGGCACTTTTGGGTGATACGAGTGTCAGAGAATATAACATTAATAGCGTGTGCATGTCTGTCTGTCTGCGCGTGTGTCTGTCTGTGTGTGTGTCTGTGCTGCTGACCTGCATGGCTTCTGTGTGTGCATGTTATTGAGCTTGGTCACCTGACTGGTGACTTGAATTTGGAGCCAAGTTTTTTGTCTTTCCCTGAGAGACTTCACTCCATTTTTTTCTAAATTGTTGGATATCAAACTGCAATTAATGCTGAGTTCAGAATGCTTTTTTGTGGGAAACTCTGAAACGAGCCAGAAAACACTGAGATTTAAGGGTTTAACACACAATAGTACTAATATATTTACACACACACACACACACACACACAATCCACTGATCAGCTGACAAATCCTATCCCTGTTAGCATTAACCCTTTCCGAGTCAAAATGAGACCAAACCATACCAAGGAGAGCTTTGGTCTGGGGGATGCAATCATGGATTGGGGTTGTCTGCACCACCAAAACACATTTCTGTAAACATAAAATTAAAATAATAAACATTTAGGCAGATGACAATTTACCTCCAGGTTCTTTTGGGTGACTCCAGTGGAAAAGGTTTAAATGAAAGTAAACAAAAAAGTAAATGCATGTTTTTATTTATAACATAGCATGTGTCAAACTATGATATATCAATAGCAGTAGTAGTCTTATCTCCCAACTTCCATCCTAACCCCAGCTCCTTTCCCACAGCTTCAGGACTCTATACATATGGAAATGAACAAAATCAAATTTACAACAGGGATAAACAGATTGTGTGATTCCATGTGAAAAACTGTGTGCGTTTCCACATAGCACTGTACTTTAAAATACTCCTCCGGACCACCCTTAAGAAATTGCTTGTTTTTCACTATTCTATTGACCCAATGAATTCACTGCATGCTAGACCAGGATTCCCCCTCTACCTACCTCTAGTTAATTCTTTGTCCCATACTTCTTCCTTTAATAAGTTTGGAATTTGTAGCAGTAAAAACTTCACTAGTCATTGCTGACAGACTGGATATCACCCACCTTGCACCCACACAAGTCTTATGACCTTGAAAATGAGGTCAAGGTCACCAAAATGTAATCAGACCAAGAAATACTTTCAAGGTACAGCTCAGGTAAATTTGAGTTTGATGGCTGAGGCCCTTTTGCAACTCAAATAAACATAATAGGGTATAATTCCATATATATAATACAGGCCAATATTTTTTTTAAATGATGTTTCTACTTTCCTACTGTGACCTTTATACATAGGTCAAGGTCACCAAATAAAATCTCAAGGTAGGCCTCACTTCGATACATGTACCTACCATGTTTCATGAAGTTTTAGGGACTTCTTCGAGACTTACCCGATGGAAACCAAAAGAGTTGAAGAACCATAACCAGAACCAAAAAGGGGAGGCGGGAGACAGCCACCAAAATACTGTTTCCCCAGTTCAACCGGCAGAAGTCTGTACTTGGGTCTATCGAGTCATGCACCAAAACATTTTCCACAATGTTTTTGTTCCGAAAACAGCACAGTTTTTCGTTTGTGTGGCACTTACTTCAATGTCCTAAGAGACACATTACAGTCTCGTCAGGCAGCCAGAAATTTGTTTTGAAGTCTGAAATTTCTCCACACACAAGTCTTATCCCTGCCAAGTACACTCAGTTTTAAAAAGCTCAATGTTCATTACCCACATCTGTGTGGAATTGAGTCTCGGCTTGCTCCACTCAATGGGCGGAGTGTAAGCTTTCCCGGTGTGGACAGGTAGGAATTAGGTAACATTAAGATAATTGGCTATGGTTGGATTGAGCTCAGGTTTAATATGGAAAGTCTCCCTGCTCATTGGTTGTGTGCCACCAAGGTGAACATCACTGTTCTCCTTCCACATTTCGTCTGTAACCCTTTAATCCCTCGCAACCTGAGTTATTTCCCTATGGTTACACACCACACGACAGACTATAATCTTTTCATACCACTCCAAGAGCAAAGTTAAAAAAGTTTTGACTCACACCTGCATGAGGGGTTCAGATTAACACTTTTTCCTCATAGTTTCAGCTGTAGCAGATAATACACAAAACTTCTGACTTTGCAATTTTTGTATGCACTAGGGTTTAATACTTATATGCAGGAAAGTTAGAGTTTCCTAAAATTAAAAAAAAACAGGTTAAATAAACAAATAAGTAAATAATAATCTATCAAAGGAACCAGGATATATGAAATGAGTTAGTCAACTATTTTAACTAAATTAAATTAATCAAATTTAATTGAGCTGAATTAAACTAAATTAAAATTAAATAATTTTGAGGATGAAAAAAGGCATCAGGCTCAATGCAACTGCAAGCCACTCAGAATGTGTACTCATATATATATGTGTGCTGCATATTTTTTTTGAAGAGTTTATATTTCCACCTGCTGTGACAGCAGATGGCAGGAGGTAAGATTGACATATTCCATGAAACTTGAGGACGCTTTATACAAATTTGGCTCAGACATGACATTTCAGCTTACCTCTGACTGTATTTTGATGGATATGTCTATTTTTGTTATCAATTAGATATTATGTACTACTTGATTTTTTCTGGCAATATATATATATATATATATATATATATATATATATATATATATATATATATATATATATATATATATATATATATATATATATATATATATATATATATATATATATACATCTAGACTGAAGAATGTGAGAACAAATTGCCAGGTAAGATGGAAAAATAAGAAAATTATGCACCCGATAATCTTTCACATTTTGCAGAATAGATACTCCAGTTTCAGACTCATTAATAACCAACTCATTGTTGACGTATCTCTGCTCTATATCTACAGAAAACTGAAAACGAACACCCAAAATAATTTGACTGTAGCCTTCTGCATATTTATGGTGTCTGCGAAATATCATCGAAAGGCTGCCAAAGCTGTATTGGCCCCCAAAAATGTTAATAATACCAGATAACAAAACATTCTGTGGATGTTCTTGGTGTCTTTGGTGCCATGATATAATCTTTAACTCTTCACTGATCAGAGTAAGAATCGCTGCAGATTACGTGCTATGGAACCTGGGAAGGGAAGCCGTTGAGCTGGGCCATGCCATCAGGGTCCATGCAGGTCTTATGTGCAATTCTCGGCAAAAATATTTCCTACTGGCGTGACATTTAAGTAAAACAGTTACAGCACACAGCGAAATGATTTATATCTGGGTAATTTGACCAGGAATATGTAAACTGAATGATCCAACATACTCCTATATGATAACACCAGAGCAGGAAATGTCAGAGCACATAACAGGTATCAACACATTCATGAATCATTATAAATGGAGTGAAAAGATTGTTCTATTGGCCAAGAGTGTTGAGACCAACAGCTTCTAAAGCACCGAACTGACAAATCCAATGTCTTTCTCTTACATGTATACATCTGTAAATAACGGACGATTCTAGCTGGGGGTTTCTGGTAATAGGTTTGAGAAAGAGAATGTTCTGTTCCGTGTTGTCGGGCATGTCGCAGTGTTTTTTCATTGAAGTGGGTTTGTATATTCAGTTGGTTGTTTCGTTCATTTTTCAGACATATCTTTCCTGTACCCTTCTCTCAGTCTCGCCAATGTATTGAATAGCGCATTAAACACATGAGCAGGTAAATAACATTGTGACATCGTCAATCTATGTGCATTTAAAGTGTACTTTTTTCACCTGTTAGGTGGCACTCACATGGTTTACCTGTTAAGTCACTCTGCAGAGGCGCCAGTCTCTTCTTGTTCAAGGGTGTATGGACTGGTTGGAGTGCCCCTTGTATCCTTTTAATGAAGGGGGCTGGAGGGGGTCCCCGTGTGTTTTCTCAGATCTTAACATCCATGGGACAAAATCTGGATTTCCCAGTTCACCATGAAATGCTGCCTCATGTTTCATGAGCAATAGAATTTTCATGGCACACAAATTTTTAGGGGTGGGTGGGGTGGGTTTGTTTTTTGTTTTTGTTTTTTTTGTTTGTTCTTTTTTTGTTTTGTTTTGCCATTGGCAAAAAATTTAAAGAGCGCCAATCAATGTGTCCCCCCCCCCCCCCATCCCTTTCCCCATCGATGGGCAGTTTAACCCAGAATCATTGTAGGTTTTCACAGAACACGGAGGATATTCTATCTGGAGTTAACAAGTCAGTGATGTCTTAGCCAGGAGTGAAGCCAATTGAAAAGTCATTATCCTGGTTCTCAGGGTAACACCTTCCCACCTTTTCTCAACAACTCATTAAGCACATCTAATTCTTGGCTCCCTATAAAGGCCTCTTCAGCTCCCCCAAAACCAGAACCTCTTCCAAGTGATAAACAGCCTGACAGGGGCCCTGCTGGGGTAATCCAAATATTTAACCTTGATCCTAATTGGGATATCCCTAACATGCCTCCCTTGGTTAGGCCCTGACCTGTCACAGCCCCTGGTCTCTGGGTACAGTGTGATTTACTGGTCATTTTGGGGACCTTGCTGGGAGATAATATAATAATTGCCCAGAGGGTGTCACATTGGAGGAGGTGTAGTTCCCAAGATTTTGCCTTGGGGGTGTGACTTAAGGCCAGGTGATTTCAACCCCTCATCTCAGCACATTCTAAAAATCTCATCAATCATCGACAGTCACCTGTTTCCCCTTAAACTGCCAAAAGTGGCTGGTGGTCACATGTTGTTTGCCTCAATGTTGTTGACTTCATTTTAGCAGTAATGAAAATCAATTTGAGAATTCCTGATGAGATCTATAAAGATAACGCTCCAGGATTTCCTCTCCAGTGGAAGCCAACTCTCTCTCTCTCTCTCTCTCTCTCTCTCTCTCTCTCTCTCTCTCTCTCTCTCTCTCTCTCTCTCTCTCTCTCCTCTCTCTCCTCTCTCTCTCTCTCTCTCTCTCTCTCTCTCTCTCTCTCTCTCTCTCTCTCTCTCTCTCTCTCTCTCTCAAAAGCATGCAAAGGAAAACTGTTAACATGGACCATTATTAATGTAATCGGCAATAGCAGTGTTATGAAGTGTCTAGTACCTGTTTCTATCACCAGGATTGTCCAATGCCATTTTGCAGGACTTCCGAACAAGTTGGACACATACTGGAAAGGCCATTGTTGTAGCTTGTGACGTGAATGCAGAAATATCAGTGGATTGGAAGGATTTGATTTTAATTTATTCTCTGCTGTTCCATGCCTTTCAAAATGCAGGTGTACACTTGCAATGCTCCAGGTTGCAAAGCAGACAAAATCAGAAAAAAAAAACAAAATATCCACGGATTCAAGGGGCTATTTTTTCTAGTTTCTCCAATGAGAAGAACAAGTAACACAGGACCAGTGTGGATAAACTGTGACCCCTGCCAAGACCCCAGATATGTTGAACTGGGTCAAGTCTGTGTGACAAACCAACAAACAGGTGCAGTGGCGTAACTATGTGACCAGTCATGCGCAGGTTCGTCACGCCAACTTGTGGGAGGCTTGAAACTGGATTCCATTACCTTGTTATTACATAAAGACATGCTGGTACTTGAATGAATCCAGTATCACTGTGGCCATTCAGAGCACATTAATTTGCTCAAAATCGGCAATTTGAAAAAATTAACAATGGTTCCAGGCCAGGTACCAGAAAGGCCTATATAGTAAAAGGTCTTAGAAATAGACTCCTAGTCACCCCCCTTGCCTCAGATTGACAGTGAGGTACAGACTGACAGGATCACACACAGGGGGTGCTTGCAGACTGACAGACTGGACAGATGGGTGACAGGGGTGAGAGAGGGTGGACATGGGCTGTACTCCACATGGTTTTGGTGTCCTCACTGGGAGTCCTGCCTGAAAGTTATTGCC